>JAPDNY010000007.1:149181164-149209261 GCA_029375565.1 Gekko gecko | reverse complement strand
TCAGTGATGTTGCTGTTTGGGGGTGGGGTTTCCCTGGCTGCTCAACTGGCCAGCGGCAGGCAAAAGCCCCCAAAACTGGGGGGATCCCCATCAGGACCAGGGGACTGGCAACCCTACTTGGTAAGCACCAGAAAAGGAGCCCATGGGTGCCGGAGCACCCACAACCCCCACGATCTAGGCATTAAAAAAGAAGCCCAATCTTACTAACTGGAGAGCGATCTCAAAAGAATTCCAATACTTATGGACACTGGCCATCCACGGCAGATGCATGGAGGCTGTTAGCACTGACTGGCATCTGTGTGGACAGTATTGGCAAACCTTCATATTCTGAGTATAAGAAAATTATCAGATCTGGCATTCAATTTCAATAGCGAGTGTTAATTATTTATTAAAAACAATTATAAGACTGCGTTTCTCCCAGATTACAGGGACCCATGGCAAATAATGTAGGCAGAATGATATGGTGTAACCCAATCGTGTCAGAATTCGGAAGCTAAGCAGGTGGATGGGAGACCACTGAGGAAGGCACAGGCGAACCACCTCTGCTTCACACTTGCCATGAAAGGAGAGTAGGGCCTGCAGATCTCCCAAAATCACAACTGCAAGAGATCCGTTCCCCTGGAGAAAATGGCTGCCTAGAAAGGGTGGGCTCTATGGCATTATATCCTGCTGTGGTCCCTCCCCTCTCCAAACCCCACCCTCCCCAAGCTCCACCCCCCAAATCTGCAGAAATTTTGCAAACCAGAGCTGGCAACCCTACATGAAGCTGGCTTGCTGAGGTTGCCATAGGGCGCTCACGGCTTGACAGCACTTACATACATAAGGCAAATAACAACAACAATATCAGTACAATATAACAAAGTCTGATAGTCTAGCATCACCTTTGAAACCAACAAAGTTTTGTTTTTGAAAACTTTGTTGATCTTAAGAGTGCCGCTGGGCTCAAACTTTGTTCTACTGGTTCAGACCAACATGGCTACCCCCCTGGATCGATCAGTACAGGACAACGTTACTTCTAGAAATAACAGGATTTGAGCAACCAACAGGGAAAAAACTTAACGATGAAGTCCAGCAGAGAATACTGTGGTGCTTTCACACACACACAAAATAGCACACTTTCAAGCCACTTTCGGTGCACGTTGCGACTGGATTTTACTGTGCGAAATGGTAGAATCCACCTGCAAGTGGTTGCAGAAGAGGATTGAAACTGCATTACTTAGCATGTATAACAAATTTAGAGCCCAGTGGCACCTTTAAGGCCAACAAAGGTTTATTCAAGGTATGGGCTTTCGTGCGCACACACACTTTATCAAATACATTAGAATGGCAGTCAAGGTTCAAATAGCCAGAGAATGAACGTCAAATTAACATGCAACATGTTGATGATGATCAAGATATGCAAAGTGACACTAAATAACAAGTTACGGTTATAAGGTCAACAGTTGTAAAGCAATAATTATGTCAAACTAGCAGATAAATATCTAAAGGTATCTTTTCTAATTGTGGGAAGTGTCTGGGAATCTTTATTCTCTCCTGTCAGGCGTGGAGGGCACTTAATACTACATCCCCCTCCAAAAAATGTTGTTGTCTCAGCAGACATCCCAATATCCCTTGCATACATTCAGTATTCTAATATGCTATTGTGAAAAAGAAATCCACTAAAGTACATTAAAATACAGGGGATTTCTAGTCCTTCTTGTTGAGGATACATATGTGAGGACTGAATGAGTTAGCATATGTAATGAGATAAAAAAATCCAATATCCCTATTGAGTCCTGGGGAGGTTTTTCTCCCAAGTGTTGTCATAACTTGTAATTCAGCAGTTTCCCTTTCCATTCTGTTTCAGAAGTTCCTTTGTAATAAAACAGCTACTTTGAGATCACACATTGAATGTCTTGGAAAGTTGAAGTGTTCTCCTACAGGTTTCTCAATCTTGTGATTCCTGATGTCAAATTTGTGTCCATTTATCCTCTGATGTAGGTTTTTTTCTGTTTGTCCCATGTAGAGAACGGATGGGCATTGTTGACATTTAATGGCATAGACAATGTTAAAAGATGAGCAAGTGAATGAGCCTCTGATGGTGTCGTTGACGCTGTTAGGTCCAGTGATTGTGTTGTCTGGGTACATATGGCAGCAGAGTTGGCAACTGGGTTTATTTCAGTGTCCATGTTCAAATGAGATGTTGCATTATTGTGGGTGAGTAGTTGTTTGAGACAGGGGGGCTAAGTAAGATCCAGCTGGATCTTACTTAACAAGTGTGAAAGTGCCCACCGTTTTTGAGACACCCACAGAACAATCATCTTGAAGAGTCAAGAGCTCCTCTTAAAGGGTTCTGCTTTACAAGCCCTTTGAAAGGCAAGAGAGATTTTGTAGATCTCCCCATTTCCTCTGGGAAGCTGTGCCACAATGCCGGAGCAATCTCTGACAGAAGCCCACAGGCAGGCAGCTGCAGAACATAACTTCATGGGGGTCAGAAGTACCCAAGGGCATGACTGCACTGTATGAAACTGCCACACAAGCCAATCCAGGCAGGAAAGTGGAGCTCAGTTCCAACTTTCCAGTGGTAGAGATAAGCTCTCCACCCCCCACCATTGCTTTCAGCCATTTACAGGCTTAAGTAAACAGATGAGCTGCAGATCAGGTGTTAAGGGGGCAGAGGGGTTATTGCCCCCCCCCCAGTTAAAGTTTCCCTATTAGCACTAGGGCTGCCATTTCCAGGTTGGGAAATACCTGGAGTTCTGGGGGGTAGAACCTAGAAGGGTGGGGTTCAGGGAGGGGAGGGACTTCAATGGGGTGTGATGCCACAGAGCCCACCTTCCAAACAGCCATTTTCTCCAGGCAAACTGATCCCTGTAACCTGGACATTAACTGTAAGTCCAGGAAATATATATATATATTGTAAGTAGGCCTGCCAGCTCTGGGTTGGGAAGTACCTTGAGATTTTGGGGGTGGTGCCTGGGAAGGGAGGAGTTTAGAGAGGGGCGGGACCACAGGAGGGTATAAATGCTATAGAGTCCACCCTCCAAAGCAGCCATTTGCTCCAGGGGAACTGATCTCTTATCACCTGGGGGGGGGGTCAGTTCTGATTCCAGGAGATCTCCCTGTCCCACCTGGAGGTTGGCAACCCCAAGTAAGTAATAGTTTTGAATTTTAAAAAAATATGATGTCAAGCAATTGTAGTTATTGCTGTGGGGCAAATGTGAGGTGATTTTACCTGTGTGAGGGAAGTAAAACTACGAAGTAGGTAGAACAAACTCTGAGTTGAGTGGCACTTTTAAGACCAACAAAGTTTTATTATTGATTGATTTGATTTATATCCCGTCCTGCCCTGCTGGTGGGCTCAGGGCAGGTCACAACAGGTCATTTCACAGTCAAAACAGTATTAAAATATACAATTTAAATCCAGTTTGTGCACGCACGAAGCTCATGCCCTGAATAAAACTTTGTGAGTCTCAAAGGTGCCGCTGAACTCCCAACTTTGTTCCGCTGCTTCAGACCAGCACAGCTGCCCCACCTGGATCTATTAAGTACGGAGTTCTCCTAGCAGCCAGCTGCGCTCTACTGCTGATGCCTGGCTACTGTTACAAATTGATTGATTTTCGCCCCCAGGGGCCTCAGTGAATCTTCCTCAGATTGATATGGGACCAAAGGATTCAAAATGCATCACTTCTGCTTCCTCGAGTTTATGATCGGTCACTTACTGAACGATTTAACCGCTATAATTGCCCTCTCTCTTACAACCGTCGAGAGGAGGGCCTGAGACATAATTAAATGTAATTGGTTAAGGAGTTTGGCAGGAGAGAATACAGGCAGCCCCCAGTTGATCGTATGAGAATTAGTAGATTCAGCCAGGAGGCTGGAGTTGATTCCTTATTCTGAGTTCCTTATTCATTCCTTATTTGTGTCTTATTCATGAATTCAACCAAAAACACTGAGGAGAGTTTGAAATCTCTGAACCCCAAAATAAGGTCTGGAGCACCATATACCATACACCTCCATGTTCAGGAGGCTCTCCCCTTCTAGGGGACATGAGCTGTTTCCCGAAAGAGGACTCACTGTGGTGCCTGGTCCAAACACTGGTTCTGGCACCACAAGCTTCTATTTGCAGCGCCTCCAAGAGGCCTGTATTTCAAAGGAGATTTGAATAAGAAACTGGCACAGCCTCATTAGATCATGCCCTTCCCACCCCAAAGTAAGCTGTGGACTGCCACACTTCATACTCCCCCATGTTCAGGGGACACTCTCCTTTGAGGGAACATGTGGCACTTCCTGGTCCAAAGCCCAATACTTGTGCCAGTTGCTCCAAAATGAGATGCCCCTAGGACACTGGGGCCAGGCTGTACTCCTCCCCAAATCTTGGGACCACTCCAAGTGACACATCCCCACATTCTAAAGAGTGTCTCCTGCAAGACAATGTACAGTGGTGCCTGGTCCAAATGCTGGTTTTGGCACCACAGGCTTCTGTTTGGAGTGCCTCCAAGAGGCCTGTATTTCAAAGAAGATTTGAATAAGGAACTAGTACAGCCTCTTAGGGTTGCCAGGTCTGGGTTGGAAAATACATTGAGATTTTGGGGGTGGATCCAGGAGAGGGTGGGGTTTGGGGAGGGGCCTCAGCATGGTACAATGGACTCCACCCTCCAAAGCAGCCATTTTCTCCAGGGGAGCTGATCTCTGTCAGCTGGAAATCAGTAGTAAAAGCAGGAGATCTGCAGGCCCCACCTGGAGGCTGGGACCCCTAATCCTCATGAATAAGGAACTGGGAATAAGGAACCAATTTCAACCTCCTGATTCAGCTGGAGGTAGCAGAAAGCTGAAGAAAAGACAACCGAAAGAAGACGCCTGTGATCTGGCAGGGTGTGTGAGAGGAAAATGAAAGGCTAGAGGGGAAAGATCTAGAGCAGAGGTTCCCAAACTTATTTGGCCTCCCCTCCCCTTTTCAGAAAAAAATTACTCAGCCCCCCCCCCCCCCCAAAAAAAAAAAAAATCTACCTTGGAAAAGTGGACAAAAAGATGCAGGGACAAATTTGCACCCAAGGCTCCTACCGCCCACCTGGATCGTCCCAGTGCCCCTTTGGGAACCAGTGATCTAGAGAGTCAGCAGAGCTGAAGGAGACAGAATGTCCCAGTTGGAGTGCCTTGGCGATCTTAAAGTGAATTAGCATCTTTGGTGAAGAGTCCTGACCAGAGCAAAATGGCCAGCTTCATACGTGTGCCTTCAAGAGACAGAACCAGTCAAGGAAGAGCCACACTAGGAGGCAAACATCTTCAGAACGACACAAGCCAGGCCCTGGGACGGTTTTAAGGGGTGGCACTGGGAAACAACTTAAGACACTGAACTGTATAAGATACTGTTCAAATAAAATTAAGTGCTTTTTATTTAACAAAAACTCTCAATCCCCCCATCCAACTACCACCAGAGAAGGTTCCCCAGCTTGGGTTGCCACCTTCCAGGTACAGCCTGGGTTTCTCCTGGAATTACAACAGCTCTCCCCAGGCTAGAGATCAGTTCCCCTGGAGGAAATGGCATTTTCAGACTCTATGACATTACATCCCAGCAGAACACCCCCAAAACTCTGCCTTCCCCCAGACACCACTATGGTTGCCAACCTCCAGGTGGGGCCTGGAGATCTCCTGGAATTACCACTGACCTCCAGATGTGACAGAGATCAATTCCCCTGGAGAAAATGGCTGCTTTGGAGGATGGACTCTATGGCATTGCACCCTGCTGAGATCCCTCCCCTTCCCAAACCCTACCTACCCCCAAATCCCCAGGCATTTCCCAATCCAGAGCAGGCAACCCTATTTTTCAGAATATGAGTTGGTAAAGCCTGAAAATGTGTGTTTTCCTATTCAAGCAAAATGGTGGATGTCAGGAGCACCACAGGTGGTAGTACTGGGGGGGATTCAACCATGGATATCAGGGAGTGTACACTACTTACAACCCTAGGCGCCACCCTCATCTCCAGGAATTTCCAAAGCTGTAGTTAGCACCCCTGTTCTCCACTTGCCGCCTGATGTGGTACGTTCGAGGAGAAGCTTTGTTGGCTGCTTCTGCAGAGAGGATATGAACTGGTCCATAGTTAATTCATCGTGTTCTATGCAGGGAATTAGCTTTTCATTGCCGACCGTTCCTGTAACTATTCATTCTTTTCAGGCAGAGAATAACATCCTGCCATGTTCCTCCTCTGGTGTGAATTTGATCTCAAAACAAGTTAAAATTGTATGCAAACACTTTTCTTGATGAGCTGTGGGGCTGCCGGTTTTGTTCCTTCTCCCGGAGAAAAGAGAGCTTAATTTGAAAATAGTTCATTCAGTACCTTGCCTTTCCACATGACTGACTCCCCACTTTATCTTTCTATTCATATACGGGCTTTTATGTTTCCGAGGGCTAAATCGGAAGGCGAGCCACAAAGAAAATCAAATTGTTGTCTCAAAAGAAGGCGCATGGATATAATAGCCAAGAGTCTTTATTGATGGTGTGCTGGAGTTCTGTGTGTCTCTTCAAACTCCCGAGTCTTCGCCCTTTAATTTATTGGGCCTCTTCTGTTTGCAGATGTGAAATATATTAATGCCTCCCAGAAACAATCCTCTTAAACAATCTCGTAGAGGAGGAAAATGAAAGCACTGAATCTTTACTGCTTTCAAAGAAAAGGATAACAGTGATCTATATCCAAATTAACAGAAGCAGGATTGGTCCCTCGTCTTTTTCCCCCCTTGACAACCAAGCCTTTGAATATACACATTAGGAGGCCTACCAAAGACACAATCAAGGTTTGCAACAAATCAAAATTTGTAATTAAAAATGACTTGTGTTCCTCACTCATGTGAAGCGCATGAGATTTGGGGGTAGGGAAGCGACCTTTTTAAGGGGTCAGCTTCCTTTATCTTATTTTATCTACTCTGTTTATATCCTGCCTTTCTCCCCAGTGTAGACATATAGCAGTTTACCTCATTCTCCTCTCCTCCATTTCATCCTCACAACAACCCTGTGAGGTAGGTTAGGCAGAGAATGTGTAACTGGCTCAAGGTCACCCAGGAAGCTTGTTGGAATATGCATGTGCCTCCACTTCTGTCATGAAAGAGTTAATCTGTTGTTTGTGTTTACAAGTAGTAGTTAATTAGCATAGAGCCAATTAGACTCTATGTAGATATTCCCACTAGAGGAGGAGGAGGTAGTATTCTAAATGAGGTGATCTAAGATCTCCTGTTGGCTAATTGATAATTGAGAGAAAGTTGCAGGTTGTTTGTCACCTACTCAGTTGGGGGGAGTTTTGGGGGAACTTTCCTTTTCTTTGTTCTAGAAATCACAAGGGTTTTTAGGCAAGACGGAGTTTAGATCAGTAGAAGCTGGCTGACTGTTTATTCTTATTTATTTATTTTTTGATCTGATTTTCTACATACAGCCTACAATACTACACACTAAGTAAAATTACAGCTATACAACCACCTTTTATGCTAATATTTACTATCTTAAGCCAAGGCTTTTCTCTTATTCAAATTAAGAATAAAGATTCTATTCTATTATTTCATAGTGCAAAGAAAATTAAAGTTGTTAACAATGCAAGCTTATATAATATAGTAAAGATATTTCTACCAAAGTTTAAGCTGTTTTCTGCCTTTCTTTCCTGTCTTCTTGCTTTTCTCATCTCGAGGTGGTTTGGGTGCTGCCGCTCCCAATTCTGAGTCAGATTCTTCTTCAGAGCTGCCATCTACAGATGTTTCATGACTTTCTAAGCCATGTGAACTGTCAAGTTCTCCTTCTTCGTCTGTGTTCTTTGTATCCTTTTTGATTTCCTGGTGCTTTTCCAAAAACTACTTCGCTTTAGTAAAAGAGTCAATCTTTTCTTTTTTGCCTTTGTAGTTGAACATCAAGCCATCAGGTAGTATCCATCGGTATGTAGTGTCATTTTCCCGTAGATAGGTGGTTAAATCCTTATATTGTTTTCTCTTCTTCCTTATCTCAAATGGAATGTCCTTTAATATTCTGATGTCTTCTTCTTTGATTTTCAATATAGTCCCAGATGTTGCTTTCAATATTGCGTCTCTTATAGATCTCTTTGAGAATCTGACATATATTTCACCAGGCAGGTTTTTTTTCTTGATAAATTCTGAATTTGAGTTAAGTTTTATCTGAAAAGTTGAGCTTTATCTGAAAATCTTTCTTTTTCCACCACTTCCAGTCGTTGATCAATTGCTTTGGTCTTGTTTTCAACTGCCTCTGTTCTTTTGTTAGATTCTTTTAGTTCTTTTTGTACAGACTCCAAGGTCTTGCTGATGTTAGTCATCTAGACCACCAGAGGTCACAATGCAGTATCCAGCATGCCTGCAAAGTCAAAGTTCACTTCCGGTTTAGAAATCGGATGTGTTGAGCTGGCAGTTCCTTGTTGTAGTTTCACTTTCGCCACCATCTTTTCAGCCCGATAAGACATTGTTTATGTTTTATAAAAGTTTGCTTAAATCTTTGGAAGTTTATTCGCTCTAACGTTTTAACAGTCTGGCATTGTACTGATTAAATTCAGCTATCCACTCAGGCACCACCGCTTTCTGCCCCCTATAATGCTTTTAAAACTTTGCCGTTTTCAAGGGGTGGTTAGCTCCCCCCCCTTCCACTTTTTTTTGGGGGGGGGGCCATCCGGGCTGGCATCTTACTCACGCTCCGCTTCTTCAGGTAAGAGAAAGTCTTTTTATTTTTGCCGGGTCAGTTGATTGCTGGTCCAGTATGCTCGTTTCATGGCCACAATGGTTCCACAACGGCAGGGACCTATAGGGACAGGGAACAGCCTCAATCCTTTGGCCTCGGCCTAGGGAGAGTCACTTCCAGTGCCCCAGGCTGGGGGGCTCCCTTCAAGGGCCCCGGGGGGAGTCCAGAGCTAGCCAGACACCCTCCCCACCGCCGGGTCACGGGTCGCTCTCTCTGGAGCTTCAGAGGAGCGTGCTCACCATCAACACAGCAAAACCAGAAGTCTTGTTTATTCTTTATTGTTTTCATTCCAATGTAACCCTTCCCTTTATTTCTTTTGTAGTAAAGTTTTCTTTATATACTAAACACACACAACTATGTGCTGCCTTTATTCCACTGTGTTCTAGGTGCTCTGGTAATTTTCCCAGCAAAGCTTCTGTGGTAGGGTAGGGATTCGAACCTGGATCTCCCTGGATCTCTCCTAGATCCTAGTCTGACACTTTCACCAGTATACCACACTGGCTCCCAGTTTACTATAGTAGTTAAGTATGTGGACTCTAATCTGAGAGACCCAGGTTTGATTCCCCACTCCTCCACTTGCAGCTGCTGGATTACCTTGGGCAAGCCATAGTTCTGTCAGAGCTGTTCCTTCAAGGACAGTTCTCTCAGAGCTCTCTCGGCCCCGCCTATCTCACAGGGTGTCTGTTGTGGGGAGGGGAAGGGGAAGGAGTTTGTAAGCCGCTCTCAGACTCCGAGTGAAGGGCAGGGTATAAATCCAATCTCCTCTTCTTCTCTTCTCCTGCTTCCTTCTGAGGATAGCACCCAGGAAGCTTACAAGGGATTGTGTGTTATCTAACTATGCGTGTTAAGTACTGAAGAACAGGAAAGAACCTCACTGATGCTAATCTGTAAGACAAGGTCAATTCTCCAAGACCAAACAGCACACCTGGGTGTAGTCAGGAGTGCATATTCCCTGCTTTTCTCCCCAGTCTGCTCCCCAAAACAGCATTCTTCTCCACTTTTCCATTTTATCTTCAGAAGAACCCTGTGAGGAAGGTTAGGCTCAGAGAGAATGACTGGCCCAAATGCACCCAGAGAGCTTCATGGCATGAGTGGGGATTTGAATTTGTGTCTCCCAGACCCTAATCCACGCCCCCTTCCAGTTCCTTCTTGCCAATCAGCAGTAATAACTCACATTTCTGTCTCTTTCACAGGGAGTATTCCAGCTCTCAAATAGATACATTGTGGGTGCATTCAGACAGTGTGCTGGGAGTGGTGTAAATTGCTGTGGTCCCGATGCGTTTCTTTTTAACCTGGAGAATCATGATCACACTCACCACCTTGTTCCGAATCTCTGCACAGCCACATCACTCCCTGACGTCCACACGCGGGAGTGTGCATCGGTGTGGGGGGGGTGTCTCTCAGTTTACACATGCGCACAGGCGGCCATCTGTAGAACTAAAATTCTCGCACATGTGCAGAACAGCGATTTCCACACTTCCCTTTAAACTTTTACCCTGAAACTGGCCTCTGTGAGATCCCGAACTCGTCTAAATACTAAATCTAGGCACCATTTAAACGTTGCTTTTATTAACTTAGGAGCAGAGCTCCGCCTATGCGCACACCGCCAAGGCATAAAAAAAATGGTGGACGAAAAGCGGAAGCCTGAGGCTTCCTTGGCAGCTTTCCAGAGGGGAGGGGGTTGAGGCACCCGGAAGTGCCTCGACACCGCAGGAGCGATCAGACATCAGAAAAGTGCGGCTAGAACTGGAGAATCAGGAAAACACCACTTGGGTAAGTGGTATCAAAATACTCCATTTTAATGGGGGTTTGATCCAGAAAGCAATGGCTGGGGACAGTGCACAGATGTTGGCTGTGTGAACGTGCACATAAAATCTGTTCCTGAAGTGTGCCAAAAGCGGTTCAAATGGGACGCACCCTCTGTGTGTGTGAGGGGAGGTATCAATAACTAGTAGCCACCAGCTATCAAAAAGAAAAAAAACATTTTGAGGTACTAAACTTTGCAAAAGCTAAAGAGGGTAACAGCTTAGCCTTGACATAATAGTATTCTGTAATGAGTATTGTCTACAGACTACTGAGAACCTCCATTTTTTATTTATCCCTTGTTTCTTTTTACAAAGAGTAATGGTCTAAATTAAAAACTAATGTGCATGTGGAAAGTGGAATGTCAACATCTTCCTGTTATTTGGCTCACACGCTATCGACTTCATTAAATATAGCCTCTTTCTTCTATTACTATGTCGTGGTGGCTTTGTCAGGAGGGTGGAGGCCTTTTCTGTTGCCTGTAGTGGATCAAGTCCCTCAGTACTGCCCTGAAGGATAACTTGGGTCTCCTGGGGTGGGGCAAGTAGTATGGAGGGGGGGTTGAGGAATGGATTAACAACGTGGCTTCCTCCAGTGTCTGTCTCAGGTTGGTCTAAAAGGGAGAGAGTCAAGATGTAGCTCTCCCTTCTGAATCAGTTCTGTGGCAATATGGGCTCTGTTTTATCTGCTTCATAAGGTCTTGGGCTAACTTGCCTCAGAGACTAACGAATACACCTCCCCGCACACATACACACAAAAAGCACTTGCATTCAGCAAGATATATGTACATCTCCCTGCTGGTGGCTGTCCTTGCACAGAGGCTTAACAACTAGAAATGTCTCTCAGTGCCAATACAGATGTTAATGGCTTCCGCGAGTCTTCAGTCATCTTGGGGCTTTGCTTTCCCAGTGGGAACTACTTTTACAATTGCCATGAGGGCCCAATTCAGTGTGGAAGGGAGAGGCTCAGGCCTCCCCCCCCCCGTGCCATTCTCCCAAGACAAAACAACATGGGGGCTTTATTTGACCCACACACATGTGGCCCCACTATTGATAGACAGAACCTCTGTCCCTGGTTGTGTTTGCCCAGGCCAATTTGAGAAAACACACAAAGCAGTCCTGTAGAGTAGAAGACCAAAAAATAATTTATTAATTAATAAAGGAAGAGTACAGATATCAATGTCTGGAACCCCTGAATACACAACAGACTCTTCGAGGGTTACAATGGATGACATAGGATTTTATACTCACTATGACATCAAACAAACAAAGCATAACTATTGGTTCTATCAAACATCAGCACTCTGACCTAACAGGTTTCAGATTGGTGGAAAACCTTTTGGGCTGGGCTTTCCCAAGTAAATTTTTTTCTTTTAGCTAAACAATAAGCACTTCTTTTCCTTAGACTGTGAATTTCCAAAAGTATCCATTTATAGCTGACTAGGGAGGAAAGCCCGTTGTGGTTGAAGACAACGGGCCCTAATAAGGTAGGTAGGGTGGGTGTAAGGGAGGGAGGAAGGAAGGAAGGAAGAGCCGGGAAGAGAGTAAGAAAGAAAGAGGGGGGGGAGAGAGAGTGAAAGAAATAGAGAGAAAGAGAAAGGGGAAGGAAGGAAAGAAGAGAGGAAGGCAGGAAGGAAGAGAGGGAGAGAGAAAGAAAGAGAGGGGGAGAAAGGAAGGAAGGAAGAAGGGAGGGGGAGGCATTGAGGGGGCCTGCGTAAGCTTCTCCCATATGTCTGGCTTGCTGGGCAGGCGGGAGAATTGACGTGGGGGCCACATCCAAGTCACTCCCCCGCATCCCCCCCCGCGTCCCCCTTCGTACGAGAGGTGCCACCGTGCTTCCCACCGTGCCCTGTTCCTTCATCCGGCTTGGAGCAGGAGCCGCCACATCCCTCCACCTGGCCAGGACTCCTGGTCCCCTCCCCGCCAAGCACTGCCAGCTCCACTTGGCTCCAACTCCGCAGCAGCAGCAGCAGCAGGAAGAGGAGGAGGAGGCAGCGGTGCGGCAGCCGGGAGTGGGACCGTGCTGGCGGGCGGGCTGGACTGGTGAGAGCAGTGACAACACTGCCCCTGGCTCCAGTGCTGGGCCCGTGGAGCTGGTGGCCAGGCGGACTGAATGGCTGGCGGTCCAGGCCAGGCTGGAGGCATGCAGGGCAAGAAGCCAGGCGGTGGTGAGCTGCAGGCGGAGGGCAGGTCAGCAGGAGAAGCGACGGGGGGGCTCTGTTTGAGTTTTCGCTTCCAGCGTTCAATGCGTGGCTATGGTGGTTGGCCGCCTCTACCGCCCTCTTATTGAGTGGCAGTTCTTGCGTCTACCACTGTTGGCACGCATCAAACGTTGTGAAGCGAAAACTCAATTATTAGAAGGAGAGATATGTTTACAGGCTGCTATTGTTCTTCATTTAACTAAGCTAACTGGTATCAGAGACATGCGCAGTTGTAATTGGCCTGCAGGGGTTTTTTTGTAGAAAAAGCCCAGCAGGAACTCATTAGCATACTAGGCCACACCCAACAGCAGAAACTCATTAGCATATTAGGCCACACCCCCGTGTCACCAGAAGTGTGGTCATCCAGACACACCCATCTTTTGCTTCTTATTCTGTTTATCTTGTTTGTTGCCAAAACCCAGGGCTTTTTTGTAGCAGGAACTCCTTTGCATGTTAGGCCACATACCCCAAATGTAGCCAATCCTAATGAGTTTCTGCTGTTGAGTGTGGCCTGTTATGCTAATGAGTTCCTACTAGGTGTGGCCAACTCAGGAGCCAGCCGGAACTCCGTTCCTGTGCGTTTCTGCCCAAAAATAGCCCTGCTGGCCTGCCAAGGCCATAGACTTCAGCAGAATTAGCAGTTTTCATTTTCCCATCATGCATTTAAGCAATAGTCATAAATGAACCAAAGCAGATATCTGAATATATGTCCATAGTTAATTTCTGTTTATATGGCTAGAATTATAAATGGCACTTAGCATATATGTAGATCTATATATCAGGGCAGTGCTAAGTGTGCCTACTAAGTTACCCTGTTAGGCAGTGGCAGAGTACAAAATTATATAATAATGAAGTGCTGAGTGTTTCATAAACTGTGCGTATAACACCATCGAGGGAAATAATGTCCCCCTGGGCACTGTTTCGGCTTGAGGGGAATACAGGAGCCCCTCCGCCTTGCTGGACCATGGTCCCAGGCGGAATCAGGCCCCCGTGGCGATCTTAGAGTTCCCGCCAGAATTCCAAGCCCTTATGGCAGACTCCTGGAAGCCATAACATCTAATTCAGCTGTGAAAGACACTGCAAACCTGTTCTTTCCACGTATTTATTCTGTAAACCCCAGCTGTCTTCTCAGTATGTCCCCCCCCCACTTCTACAAACGTAATCCGTCTAGTGGTTGACAGTTCTGCCTCTCCTTGAGAATGTGCTTTGGAAGGACAAAATCCTGCTACTTTTAAAGAATGTTTGGTTCTGCTTCTCAGACTGTGTCTCCCGATGTCAGGAGCTGCCTCCGTCTCTTCAGACACTCCTAGTGGATCAGAAATAAGTACAATCATGTCTACAGTCACGTTGAGGGGATATAGCTACTATGCTGCAGTCGTGGTTTTGTTACACGAACTAAGATCTTCATGTCTCTGTAGGTCTTTTCAGAAACTGTGTTTTCAGGGAAGGGGAATCCAACCACATATAGAAGATGTGTACACTACCCGCAATGCTCCCAAGATGCTCGGTTGCCATTTTGTCTGAAGAGGGACACCTTGTTTATTTTCAAACCTTGGTGCATGCTAAAGGAAAGTACCTTTCAGTAGGGTTGCCAACCTCCAGGTGGCTCTTGGATGTCTCTTTTTGTTACAATTGATTTCCAAATTACCAAGATGCATATGAGGAGCATCACGGGTAGTATGTGGCTGAAGGAGCCCCTAAACATAATGTCTGAAAAGGCCTTTTATTTCTACCCCAGTTTCATTAGTCTTTTTTGCAATCGTTTGGCCATGATTCTCCACCCCCCATCCCCCTCATTACTTCTGGGCTGGAATCTGATTTCCTACACTGGGGGGGTGGGGGGTGGCCTTCTCTTTGTATACTAAAGACAGATGCCAAATCTGGCCTAAGCCAATGAAATCAAGTGTTCATTGCCATTTTAAAGAAAGCTTTTCAGGCATTTTTTGATTTGTGTTAATGTGTTTGTGTGTTCAGGGCAATATGGTGAAGTTATACCACTATTTCTGTTAGATATATATATGTACACCTGTAAGTGAGCCTTCACAAGCTAGTTTCTGTTTCCCCCATCAAGGCCTGCATAGGAGGGGCCTCACTTAGTTCTAGTTCCGTGTGTAGGTTGTAGTTCCAACTGTTTGTGAAGCAATAAAGATGCATATTGTTGAAGCAGACAGTCTTCTCTGTCCCATCTGGATAGGTAAACTTAATCCTACACACAGAGGATACTACACTTTCAGTCTTTTTCAGGCTCTGGACATGGTATTAAACCAGCCATCAAAAACTGAGCGGTAGGTGGCAGATCTATCCCAGTACTTTATGATGGGCTTATAAGTTTTCAGAAATAAATTGCGGTTTGTTATCTGAAATGATGCCTTCAGGTTATGGTTGCCATGGCGGGATGGTTGTTGCCTGATCCTGGAGATTTGGGGGTGGAGTTTGGAGAAGACAAGGACCTCAGTGGGGTACAAAGCCATAGAGTCCACCCTCCAAAGCATCCATTTTCTCTGGGGGAACTTTTCTGTAGTCTGGAAATGAGCTGTAATTCTGGGGAATCTACAGGCCCCTAAATACTTCTATAGTAGGGGTGTCAAACATAAGGCCCAGGGGCCAGAACAGGCCCATCCAGGGCTATTACCTGTCCCACAAGCAACTGGTATGTATGGAAATATAAGGAATTCCCCCTTTTATGGTATTCCTTGGGAAAAACCTAGTCTTGCATATGATTAAATACATTTATTGAGGCATTTGTGGACACCCCAGTAAATCAATCGCTTTCACTGCTGGAAATCAATTGCTTTTGTTTGTATTTTGAGTAAAAATAATATCGTTAATTGGGGTTTCCTTTGTCCTTTACAAAGTTTATCTCTCTGGTACCGTTGGCATGACATTTTATGACATTTATGTCAGATCTGGCCCTCGTAACAAATGAGTTCGACACCTCTGCTCTATAACCATTCCTGTGGACGTGTTTGATACGGGGCCTGCTTCCGGCCACTTGAGATAATCCTCTATCATTATCCATCTGTTTGTTTCTTTTTGTGTGATCCGTGTATACAGCTTCTGCCGACGATTTATAGCCCATTTCCATGGGTGGCATGGGACCTGTTCTGGCGCCTTTCTGAAGCAATTGTATGCAACACATTTGGTGCTTTATATTGCGCCTCTGTGAGAAAGGGCACACTATGAAGTAAATAAACCAATAGCTCTATATCCTGGTCAAGATCAGGCCTGCAAAATTTACCCAGCGCCAGGTTTTCACATTCGCTACTCCTTATTGCTGCTCATGTTGCTCGGCTGCATCCCAGCCTTGTAAATTTTGGGGAATGGTCCCCACGATCCCCAGGCCAGATGCCCACCGTCTGTCCACAGACAGTTCCATTGAACTAGTGAGTCAGGGGCCAAGCTGTTCATCTGCCAACCTGAAGTGGCAATTTTAATAGGATGCATTGCATTACACAAGCCCCAAAGGGACCCAGTTGTCTTTCCAGAGCCAGTTCTTTATCTGTAACAGGCAGATCCTCGGCAAAGAATATCTTGAGAATTGCTTTCTTCTGTCCTCTTTGTCTAGAAGGGGAACAGCTTGCTTAGGTCTTTGCATTTTAGGTCTCTATAGGTATCTTTATTTCCACAAGAGGGCTATGCTTTGTAAATACGGCACACCTTCTCCTAAATTTGTTACATTTCACTGTCCCTGAAATAATATCCAGTACTCCCATCTGTATTTGAGAACAGTGCCTTTCTGTTCTGGAGGCAAGAAATAAAATAAAAATAACAATTTTTTTTCTTGGCCCTTGTGGACGCCCCATGGGACATGATAGCTCTGACACAAACAGACGAGGCCACATACGTTCTGGATTAAAATTCATCTAGAAATTTGAACTTGCTTTGCTGTTCATTTTACTTCCATGGAATTCAACTCTCTGGTTTTGTCCAAAACCATGTAATGTTGTATGCATAATACTAGCAGGTTAAGGTTGCCCTGCCTGGCATAACCCTAGAAACACAGGGTACTGTTAATTACTACATAATAGAAAAGTCTGAAACTGACTATTACTTGTGATGCTTCTGCAAAGGGTGTGTTTTTTTCTTAGAAAATCTCTCATATGTGTTCTGATTTGGATGCTGGTTGTAATATAGCTGAGATGCTAGAAATGTCCATTGTACTGTCTGGTCCATTTATGGATCATTTTGGTCCAGTTACCTTGATGGACGTTGATGGGATCCTGGGATCTGTAAAGGCCACTATTGTACGCTGGATATTCACCTATCCTGGCTACTGAAATCATGTAAGGATCCCATCAGTGAGTCCCTGATGTCCATCATAAATCAGTTACCAACTCAAGGCACCTTTCCTTGGTCTTTAAAACAGGCCATCATCCATCTACTACTTGAACCATCGCTAGAGAAGAATGATGTGGCCAGTTATTGTGATTCCCCTTCCTGGGAAAGATGATACAGAGAGCCATAGCAGAACGACTCCAGGCTTTCCTGAATGACTCATCTTCTCTAGATGGCTGAGCTATGGGATGGAGACAGAACTGGTGGTTCTACTTAATGCAGACTATACCTGAATGTGGAAAACAGCTGAGCCTCTTTGTTGCTCTTACTGGAGTTCTCAGCGTCCTTTGACACTGAAACTGAATCCATCAAAGATGGAGGTCCTGCAACTGGGCCACAGGGGACTGGGATTATTAGGCTGCCAGCCTTCGATGGGGCCCCATTGGTGCCAGCACTGAAGGTGAAGAGCCTAGGGGTGTTCCTGGATGCCTCATTAACTATGGAGGCCCAGGTCACCGCCACTGCCAGGTCTGCCTTTTTCCATCTGAAGCAGATCGGGCCGCTGGCCCCATACCTCACCCCCTGAGATCTGGCTGTCGTGACCCATGCAACGGTCACTTCCAGATTGGATTACTGTAGTTCTCTCTATGTGGGGTTTCCTTTGGCTCTGCTCCTGAAGTTACAGCTAATGCAGAACGCAGTGGCGTGGGTGTTGGATGTTGCTGCCTGTGTGGGCACATATCCGCCCGGTGCTGCGTGACCTGGACTAACTATCTATTGAACTCCGGATCCGTTTCAAGGTGTCGGTGCTTACCTTTAAAGCCCTATATGGCCAGGGTCTTGCATTTCTTCAAGACCGCCTCTCCCCATATGAACCCCGTAGAACATTACATTCTATGAACCAACACCTCCTGGTAGTCCCTGGCCCAAGGGATGTCCAACTTGCCTCAACTAGGGCCAGGGCATTTTCAGCCCTGGCCCCTGCCTGGTGGAATGAGCTAGCGTACAAGATTAGGGCCCTGTGGGACCTGCTACAGTTCTGCAGGGTGTGCAAGATGGAGCTCTTCCGCCAGGCCTTTAGTTGAGGCAGCGGGCATTCATCTGATCTGGCCTCCCCTCCAGTGACCGCAGTTCCCAGAAGCCGGGTGGGACCACAGTACTATCCGTTGAGGCACGCTATTGTTCCAGTCTACTGTGATCTTATTGATTTTAAATTGATTCTTATAATGTGTCTTCTAGTTTTATTGTAAATCTACTTTAATTGCAAATCTTAACTGTAAATTATGAATTGTTTTAATTACAAATCTGCATTATTGTGGACATATATGTTAGTGCGCGCCCTGAGCCTACATTGTGGGGAATGTAGTTGTAAAATACTGGGGGGTTCCATGGATGATCTGACCCCAAGCCTCATGATCAGCTCTGCTTTATTAGTGATTCAGCAAGGACAAGACTCAGGCCAACGACCCTGTTTAAATAGCATGCAAATCCCACCCACTTCCCAAACAACTATTGTCAGAACCATTAATTCCTCATTGGCCACCTCCAGAGTCCTGGTGGCTATTGTTCAAGAGCTCCAAGCTCAGCCAGTCTCTGGTAGAAACAGTCCTGGAATGTTCCAGTTCCAATACATAACAGTAGTCTAACAAAATACATACATACATACATACTGTGGGCCATGGCATCTTGTTGAGGCATCTGGAAATAGAAGCAGGGGTTAAGGGATGCACTTTGAATTGGTTTACATCATTCCTTACAGGCAGGTCTCACATGGTTGCTATTGGATACCAGTGGACAGTTGTGTGGAACTTGCCATGTGGGGTCCCACAAGGCTCATTCTTAGCCTTCACACTATTCCACCGTTATGTCAAGCCCTTAAGTGGAAATCATTTGGGGTTTGGAATAGGCTGTCATAATTATGCGGATGACAGCCAGCTCTGTATGTTGACTGGGGAGGCTGAGGTCTTGAAGAACATTATGCTTCCCAGTTTTGATGGGGTCCAACTGATGCTTGCTGACTCAGTGAAGAGTGTAGGGGCTATAATTAATATAGAGGAATTTCCCAGGCTGGAACTGGAATTCCTTAACATTTCAGGGGCAGAGCTGGGGGAGGGTGGAGAGTGAGGAGTGGAGGATTTCAGAGGGGTACAATGCCATAGAGCCCACCCTCTAAAGCTGCCATTTTCTCCAGGGAAACTGATCTCTGAAGCCTGGAGATCAGTTGTAATTCCTACAGTTGTAATTAACTAGGTAAAGGTTTCCCTTGTTCAAAAGCCAGTCGAATCCGACTCTAGGGATGCGGTGCTCATCTCATTTTCCAAGCTGAAGAGCCAGCGCTGTCCAAAGATGTTTCCGTGGTCATGTGGCCAGCATGATTAGATGCCAAGGCGCATGGAATAAAGCGCTTAATGGCCTTGGGCCCACATACTTTCATGACCACCTTTTCCTGCTGTGCTTGATCATGAGTTTAATTCATCTGAGCAAAATAGCCTGCAAATTGATAAGATGCACTACTGACCATTTGCCGTTCACACCCGTTTTCTGTGGTGGGGTGGCTCCCACCTTGTGGAACAGCCTGCCTGAGGCAGTCAGGAAGGCCCTCACACTTCTGTCATTTCACAGAACATGCAAAACAGATACGTTCAGAAGGGCATTTTCATAAAGGGACCAGAGCTGTTATATAATGGAACAGCTCAGAGGGCTGCTTCTGTTTTAAGATAGAGGATTCTAGTCTAAATGCTTATTGTATGTATTACATCGCTTTTTTTCTGCACTGTCTTCTACGCTGGTAACCCAATTTGTGGATTATCATATGTCATGCCTTAAATTGGTTTGTTTGTTCGCATTGTTTTCCAGTTCTGTATTCCTAGTCCAATTGCATTATTTATTGGCTGTCATGCTTTCCAGGAAAATTACTTTTTCAATATTTTGTAATCTGTGTTGTGTCTCAGTGTTAAAGACAGGCTATAAATGAAGTAAATAAATAATATAGCCAAGGATTATGTGAGATCTGAAATATTTTTGGGTACCAGTGAATATGCCAGTTAGTTGTAGTGGTTAGGAGCGCAGACTCTAATCTGGGGGGACTGGGTTTGATTTCCTCTCCTCCACATGCAGCTGCTGGTGTGACCTTGGGTCAGTTACAGGTTCTTTCAGAGCTGTTCTCTCATGACTAGTTCTTGAAAGAGCTCTCTCAGCCCCACCTACCTCACAGGGTGTCTGCTGTGGGGAGGGGCTGGGAAAGGAGACTAAACTGCTCTGAGGCTCCTTCAGGTAGTGAAGGACGGAGTATAAATCCAATCTCTTCTTCTTCAATTGCTTCAGTTTTTCAAAAATGGATGTGAATGTCTTCTACTCCTATACAAAGTCCCAAGTAAGAAACCATCTGAAAAACGCACACTTTTCTGTTTTTAGTATAAAGCTTTATTTCTGTTATTTGCTTGACACATCTTGTGCTTCCAGTAATCTGTTGAAATTTTCCTAAAAATAACCGAAAAAGATAAGAAGTATATACAGTTAAACTCTGGAAATTCCTGAAGGCAAACAGATTATCTAGGTAGTACAGAACATGTTCTGAAGAATTTCCTAAAATTAAATCATATCCTTGCTGTTGTGTGAATTCAAAGTCCAATCTTCATTCGGTTATATAAAAAGAAAAAGGGAAGAGGGGGAAAGGAGAGAAAAATTACGGGGAGAGTTCCGTCAACTTGCAAAACAACAAGAAGAAGTATTAGGTTACAAAGGCAACTGTGGGCAATATAGTTGTCATTAAAACAAGCACTCCAGAGGGGCATCCCATGGGCCATTAAATGTATATAAGGTATTGCTTTGTATAAATGTTAGATGCTACCCGGATGCCGATTCTAAGAGTCTGGTTATCTAATCATCAATTTTAGGTGAAGAGCTGAATTCCACAAGCCCTTAAAATCAGTCTCTTAGCAACTAAGCCTGCATATCAAACACCAGTGTATATCTTATTTAGAGTCCAAAGAGCTAGAATGTAGCCAAGAACCAAATGAACTCACAAACTTTACTGAGATTGATATTCTTTGACTGGCAGCTTCCCATTTTCAAGATTTCATACAGGATCCTCTTTCCCCTGCTATCAGAATATTATTCCACCAATTAAGGCTAAAATACCTACTGTTTTTTAAAATGTTGCATCTCCGTGTTATTTCTCTTGCTGAACTTCCCCCTTATGAATGTTCATGGTGGGGGAAATCTTGATCTAATGATACTTTTTGGAAAAGATAATTCTGTAAACCAGGCTCCTTCTGTAACACTCCCTGTAATCATGTTTTCTGTTTTCTGCCACATGGATATCGGATGTTGGTAAACCTCAACCCAGGAATTTATGACAACTTCACACTCTCAGCCCTCCATCACTTTTGGGATATAACAGTTGGTGCACAATCAGTGATCTCCACAATGGAAATTATTCTCTGTTTTCCCAGTTCTTCTACTTGCCTAATTACTAGCTTGCACGATGTATATGATACGGGGGTTGTTTAATAGAATTTAGGAATTGCCAGTACTCACCCACATGAAGCTTGCTTGTAGCCAAAGCAGTTTATGCTGATATTTTACATTACTGCAAGGTAATCCAGTCCAGTTCGGATTTGCGCGGCTAACTTCTCCCCCAGCAAAGAGAGAGCATTCACTTCCATTACAATTGACCTTAGTGTGGTAGATTTATAACAGCATATGTCACCATGACAGGCACCTTTTTCAGTCTCCTAGCACTTTTGTCGATGCTTAACTGTAATTTATCCAAAGCACATCTGTTCCTGTAATGGCACATCAGGGAAATATATTACTGCCTCAAAAATCACTGATGTTGCTGCTCCAGGACCAGTTTCTGTCCAAATCAGTGTATCCTCTACCTTCACTGAAACAAAATAGGTTTCATTTGGGCTGTGGTCACTGGCTATAATACAAAGAATAAATGGACTGCATCTGACTCCTTGACATAGCAATGACTGGTGACCTGAATCTGGTTCCTTTGTGAAGGCCAGCTCCTCAGCTTAACCACTTTTATTGATACAGGGTATCAGAAGCGTCTTAAGACATCAACAGTTTTTGTCAATCTGACTGCCGCTTATGACACAGTCTGGAGAGATAGTCTGTTTTACAATTTTTTCAAGTTTTCCCTTGCAGGACATTATTTTGACTCCTAAATAGCATGCTGAGCGGTAGAACTTTTTGAGTAATTACGGGTCAGTCAGTCAGCAAGCAGAAGAAACCGAATAACGGTCTACCCCAGGGATTTGTCTTTGCTCCATTTCTTTTCAATCTATACATCTCCAGTGTTCCTGAGACAATATCCAGGAAGTTTGCTTATGCTGATGACATGGTGATTGCAGTAAGGCACAAATCAATTGAAAGACTGAGGAAATACTGACTAGGGACCTTGAAATTTCGACTGACTATGGTGGCTTATCCCAAGTCCAAGACAATCTTGCGAACCATGAACTGAATGTCTACCTTAATGGCACCCAAGTTACACACAACCACACGCCTAAGTACCTTGGCATTACCCTGGACAGGACCTTGAGCTATAAACAGCATCTTACCAATGTACCAGTGAAAATATGCAGGCAAAACAACATTCTCCAAAAATGATGTGATACAACTTGGGGCGCATCTGCTACAACACTTAGATGCTCAGCTTTGGGGTTGGTGTATAGTACTGCGGAATATGGTACTTCAGTGTGGCTCAACAGCCTCCATGTCCACAAACTTGATGTCCAACTCAGTACAACAGTAATAACCATCAGTGGATGTATTAACCCCACTCTGACCTATTGGCTAGAAAGATAATTGAAAACAGAGAGTTGCCCATCCACAAAGACATGGCTGGCATGGGCCTATCCAGACTAAGATCCCAATATCCAGCAATAAGATCTGCACAAATCCTGCAATCAAAATTTCGTTCTAGGAAATGATTGGTTGTGAACATGGATGCAATCAGTTCTACCCAATATCCATAACCTGATCAACACCAACAAGAGGCCTTCGGGATCTGACCTGCCATGTAAAGTATGGAAGACGGCTAATGGAATACGAACAGGCTTTGGCAGTTGTGCAGACCTGTTGTTTAAATGGGGCAAAACACCAGGACCTGAATGCGAGTGTGGTGCAGCCTGCCGAAGTATTTTCCATCTGTCACAGGAACATGATCTTTGTCCTCTCCCCAGCTGTGACTGAGTGCATTGAAAATCTAGATATTAGTATTTAGGAGGATTGCCCAATAGGTCTGCATACCCACTGTATCAACTTGGTTACATATTTCATAGTATTATATACTTCCTGTGTGTAACTCTGCCATACGATAAATAAGTAAATCTGGTTCCTTAGCTGCCAAAAGGCAGTGGTGGGAGGTCCTTGAGAATATCATGATAAAATAGAACATGCACAAATTAACTTGCCTTCTACGGAGTCAGACCACTGGTCTATCAAGGTCAGTATGGTCGACTAGGGGCGTGCAGTCAAATATTGCTAACCCTAAACATTGTCTAACTTAACAGGCATCGAACTGGGTAGGCTAAATCTGAGGCAGTCAAAGCCTTCCTGGAACAAGGTTTGGATCTCATAGGGTTGCCAGGCCACTGCCAGTAACCCCGGGAGTAATTAGGGGTGGGGACAGGCATGCTGGGGTCATCCTGATAAGCTGATGTCACTTCCAGTCCCCAGTAAGGGGACACTCTAGGATTTACAAAAAACTCTGTTAAAATCATATAGAGGAGACTTAGCAATCCTGAATTGGCCCAATTCACTTGAAACTTGGGGCGTCTTTAGAAGAGGGGGTGGACCCTGATATTTCGGTACCATTTGAGGGGGAGAAATCTCCAAGTCAGAAAAACCTGCCATTTTCCGTGCATGGAAAATAATGGGCAGACTTGTAATCTAATTCAATTTGGGAGGGGGTTTGAAAGACCTGAATCAGATTGCGGTGACAAGAGAGGAAGTCCTCCGACTGATGGACAATTTAAAAACTAATAAATCACCAGGCCCGGATGGCATTCATCCGGGAGTTCTGAAAGAACTCAAATGTGAACTTGTGGATCTCCTGACAAAAATTTGTAATCTTTCTTTACAATCTGCCTCCATTCCTGAGGACTGGAAGGTAGCTAATGTCACTCCCATCTTTAAAAAGGGCTCCAGGGGAGATCCAGGAAATTACAGGCCAGTCAGTCTGACATCGATACTGGGTAAGTTGGTGGAAACTGTTATTAAGGAAAGAATTAGTAGGCACATTGATGAACAAAAACTATTGAGGCAGACTCAGCATGGGTTCTGTAAGGGAAGATCACTAACCTGTTAGTGTTTTTTGAGGGAGTGAACAAACATGTGGACAAGGGGGACCCAATAGATATTATTTACCTTGACTTCCGGAAAGCTTTTGATACAGTTCCTCATCAAAGGCTCCTAAGTAAGCTCAATAGTCATGGGATAAAAGGACAAGTCCTCTTGTGGATCAAAAACTGGCTTATAAATAGAAAACAGAGAGTGAGTATAAATGGGAAACTTTCTCAGTGGAGGGTGGTAAGCAGTGGGGTACCACAGGGATCAGTACTCGGTCCGATGCTTTTTAACTTGTTTATTAATGATTTGGAATTGGGAGTAAGCAGTGAAGTGGCTAAATTTGCAGATGACACAAAGTTGTTCAGGGTGGTGAAAACCAGGGAAGATTGCAAGGCACTCCAAAGGGATCTGTCGAGGATGGGTGAGTGGACATCATCGTGGCAAATGGGGTTCAATGTGGCCAAGTGCAAAGTGATGCACACTGGAGCCAAAAATCCTAAATATAAATACACGTTGATGGGGTCTGAACTGGCAGAGACGGACCAAGAGAGAGATCTTGGAGTCGTAGTGGATAACTCAATGAAAATGTCTAGACAGTGTGTAGCTGCAATAAAGAAGGCCAACGCTATGCTGGGGATTATTAGGAAGGGAATTGAAAACAAATCAGCCAGTATCATCATGCCCCTGTATAAATCATTGGTGCGACCTCATTTGGAATACTGTGTACAGTTCTGGTCACCACATCTCAAAAAGGATATTATAGCATTGGAAAAAGTGCAGAGAAGGGCAACTAGAATGATAAAGGGTTGGAACACCTTCCCTATGAAGAAAGGTTAAAATGCTTGGGGCTCTTCAGCTTGGAGAAACGACGGCTGAGGGGTGACATGATTGAGGTTTATAAGATTATGAATGGGATTGAGCAGGTTGAGAAAGAAGTACTTTTCTCCCTTTCTCACAATACAAGAACTCAGTGAGCACTCCATGAAATTGCTGAGCAGTCGGGTTAGAACAGATAAAAGGAAATACTTCTTCACCCAAAGAGTGATTAACATATGGAATTCACTGCCACGGGAGGTGGTGGCAGCTACAAGCATGGACAGTTTCAAGAGGGAATTAGATAAACATATGGAGCAGAAGTCCATCAGAGGCTATTAGCCACAGGGTATAGATGGGAATTCTAAGTCTGGGGCAGGTGATGCATTCTATTCTTGTTGCTGGAGGGGGCAGCAGTGGGAGGGCTTCTAGTGTCCTGGCCCCACTGCTGGACCTCCTGATGGCACCTGGTATATTTTGGCCGCTGTGTGACAGAGTGTTGGACTAGATGGGCCATTGGCCTGATTCAACATTGGCTTCTCTTATGTTCTTATGTTCTTATGATGTTTGTGAAAATGGAACCTAATGAGTCTTCAAGATATGACAATGCTGGGTGACTTTTGGGCCAGTCACACTCTCTCAACCTAAACTATCTCACAGGGCTTTTGTGAGGATAAAACTGAGGAGAGAAAAATGACGTCAGCCGCCTTGGGTTTGGGGAGAAAGGCGGGGTATAAATGAATTAAATATATGAAATAAACAAACATTTATGAGAAAATCTTAAAAGCAATAAACCTTCCCTTTCTTAAATTACAATATGGAATTCAAACAATAATTGGCAACCGACCAGCAGTAGCTCTTCATTTGCCAAGCTGAGGTCTTTCCCATCACCTACCTGATCCTTTAACCTGGAGATATCACATATCGAACCTTGGACCTTCTACGTGCAAAGCAAGGGCTCCAACACTGACCGACTCAGGGCCCTACCCCATCACATAGCACCAGAAATAAAATTGTTTTGAACCCAACTGTTGCACTGGAGATTAATAAAGATGTCTTTTTCAAGTTGGTGTAATCGTGCCTTTAAAAGATGAGATCATGGTTCCCTTTCTGTATGGGGATAATGACTTGAGTTGCTGGTGCTGGAGAAAGCAGCCGCCCACGTTGTCACAAAACTTCACTGTCTCCTCTTCTGCCAAGCATGTTGGCAGTAGCTCCTTCTGAAACTGCAGAGAACTCTTTCTGGTGACTTCAAACATCAAGGCTTTCTCTTTATGGTATAAACTCTCCTAAAGAGGAGAGAATTTTATTACTTTTTATAAAAAGAAAGGGGGAAGGTATATAGTTGGGTTAAGAGAAAGAATGGAGTGAAATTTTTTCCTGTTAAAAAATTAGTTTTAGTTAGTATAATTACAAATTTTGGCAACCACCATGGTTGGAGGATCTTCTTTTCATCTTTCAAAAGTCCAAAATAGCTCTGTTAGTAAAGTTAGTAAAGTCCATTGGGGTTAGTCATTAATCAGCTCCTCTCTGACGTTCCACGAACTATTTCTTTGGGTGTCTTCCTTTTATATCTCTCAAGTTATAAGATGGGCCCTCTTTAGGCTTCTTATCTCCCGCTCCAGCACCTCCCTCCTCCGGATCGCTGTCTTCTTCACTGCTTGAATCAGTCCAAGTTGCGAGTGCTGCATCTTCCTCTGTACTGGCATGTCTCTTCAGAAATTCTTGTGCTTTGAAGATGGAGTCTATCTTCTCTCTTTTGTCGTTGTATTTAAAAGTTAGTCCTTCAGGAATGCACCATCTGTAAATTATCTGATGTCTTTGTAAGAATGTGGTCAATCCTTTATGTGCTTTTCTTTTCATACGGATTTCATAGGGAACATCTTTCAAAGTTCTGATGGTCTGCTCCCCAATTTTCAAGGGCACCGCTGATACTGAACGCAGAATTTGATCTCTGGTACGCTGTTTAGTAAACTTGACAACCACTTCTGCTGGCAGATTGTTTTTCTTTGTAAAGGCTGAATAGGCTCTATAGGCCATATCCATCTCTTCTTTCAATTCCAACGCTTCTCTGCCAGTTAAGGGTGCCAAGGCGTTCGCCAATGTAGTTCCTTTTCTTCTTCTTTAATGCCCTGAAAGCGGAGAGTTCGATTTGATTTTTCCATCTGTAACATTAAAATTCTTTTTCTTGCAAATCCTGATGTTTTTCTAATTTGTTGACCTTTCTCTTTATTTTCTTGGTGTCTTCCATTGAGACCAAACATTTTTGCGCAATCTCCTCCATCTTCTTTGTTGTTTCTGTTAATTGTTTTTGTTGACTGTTGAGAACACTTTCCATGTTAGACAAAGTTTCACTTATTTTCTGCATTTGATCCAGCAGAGGCGCAGTGGCTCGCTTTTCTGTTGATTGACAGCTAACTCCGGTGGGGGGTGCCCAGACCGGAAGTTCCTCCCCCTTCTTTTCCGGCTTCTGCGGGGCTTTTTTAAATGCAGACATCTTTTTAATTGTTTACTTTATCAAAGTTCGTGCCGTGTCACTCAAGAAGTCAACAAGCTCTTAATCTTCAGTGCTTCCCCAAAGGTATCTTCACCAACTCTTTTTTCCCTTTACCCCCCTCCGCTTTTCTTTTATAAGTCCCGTTTCTCCGTTTATACGCTTGTGGGGGTTTCAAATTCTCGCTTCAAAATAGATCTCCAACTCACGGTTCGATGCCAAATCTTTCCGTTTATCTTTAATTCGATCGCTTTATTCACTCCTGGAAGTCGGTGGCGTTGCTAAGTCCCATTACGGGCACGACGCAGCGGAGCCGATTGGGGCGGGGAGAAAGCCTCAATTTCCCGGCTGTTTGCCGGTAAAGAGGCTGCTCCCCAAGCACCCCCGGTTCGGAGCCTTTGTCTAAGGCTCACTAGGGTCTTTCGCATACGCGAAGACCCCCCAAACTGCGCGTGGGCTAACCACCTCCGGGAACATCCCGAGAGGTGGCCGCCATTCGCTCCGCC
>JAPDNY010000007.1:149163874-149181064 GCA_029375565.1 Gekko gecko | reverse complement strand
GCAGAAAGGGCCCGAGTAGGCCGGGCCCGCCATTTGCGGGGACGGGCAGGGACAGAGAGGTCGGCCGGCCAGAAGGGGGGGCTGGCGCGTGGCGGGAAAGATGCGCCTCCCCCTTCCCCAACCAATGGGGGGCAGCGGGGTGGTCGGGGAGGGGGAGGCATTAAAGGCCGAAGGAAGCCGCTTCCCCTCCCCACTTGACCACGAGGTGAGCCCGTTTGCCCACCCATCCCTCCCAGAGTATTATGGTGCTGGGGTTTGGCGTTTGGAGTTGAGGGAACGCTCAGGGGGGTTTATTGGGTCTTTGTAGGTATGGTATTGTTAGTGTTTATTTACCGTTTTTCATTGCACAATCTGTCACAACTTTCGGCGGTAACAGCATGGGGCCGGATCTGTTGGCGGAATTCGGCCTGCGTGCCAATTCCGGAGTGGGGGACCCCTTTAAGGGTCTTGGCGTGAGGGCTGAACGGAGCTGGCGAGCTCAAGGAACAACAGTGCTTGCCCTCACAGCCAGAGGGCAGGGGAGCTCACAAAGTGGCAAGCGTCTGTGTGAACTCCGATAACCTGCCCTCCCACCTTCTCTATCCATGCCGGCTGGCTGGGTAACGGTTAACTCGGCTGGCACACGGGCCAGCCGACAGGTCGGATCCGGTGGACCCATGCTGTGCCAATGCTCTACAGCTGTAACCAATAAAGTTGTGGCCAAATTTATCCACCTAATTTTCAAAGAGACTGGTTGTGTGAGTTCATTTCAAAGGGGGGGGGCGTACTAGGCGAGCCGACCTCGGTGTCCTAAGTAAGACATGGAACCGCAAACGTGTTCTACTTTGTTTGAGGTAGGGAGATGCAAGATGACAATGGAGATATATTTCATTATTGTAAATATAGAAAGAGACAGAGACTGATTCTGCAATCTAAGGCTATCCTCCTGATGTCTGAAGAACTATATTTTGGGAAGCAATGAGCAACCTAGCTGATTTCCAGCACAGATGGGAATTCTAGATTTCCCCCACACACACACACAAACACACTGGTTTTTTTTCTCTTTGCTATATCACAATTGTTAACATAACTAATGATTTCCAGATACTGGGGGGGGGCTGTTCCAGATAACCAAACTCTTGTATAGGTGAATTGCCTACTTTTTTTTTTTTTTAATGACAACTTAAAAGAGTTTTCCTGGTGGTTTGTAAGGAGGAGTGGAGACTTGTAATTGAGAGGCTGAACTTGTCTATTTTGGGGAGAGTTTATTAAAGAATTATTTGTATTTATTTCAACAAAATAAATTTGTAACTTTGCAATGAAGGGGGGAAAAAAAGACTAGCAAATTTACTGCGGAATAAGCTTCTGTGAGCCTGCACCCAGATGGCCCGGGTGTCAGACTCCTGAGTTAATCCACTCTCAGTCCAAATAGTCTTTTATAAAAGCTTTATTAGAAACAGAGATTTGGATGTGCACAAGAGAGATCTCTTGTTCAGACTAAAGGATAGATCAAAGGTTAGTATTGTATAGTCAAGCGATCCCTGTCCCACAATGCAATGATCCTACAGCCCCCATTCTCAGTCAGTTTTAGTTTATTGTCTTAGCCATTGGCCATAACAATCGAACTGGGTATGGCCGAACTAGGTATGGTATCTCTGAAAGCCAGAGCAAATGTAAGAATCCTCTCCTATTAGAGGAAATGTTTAGAATGACCTCAGGATATCCTAGGTGTTCAAAGTTTCGGGTTGCTGTTGAAATCCTCGAAAAGACTAGATGAACATTTGAACTCTATTTTATTGAAATACTCCATCACCGATGACTTACTGGACAGTGAAAATCAAAAGTCTAAATTGAAGGAATGGGTATTTAGTAAGGATGGGCTCTTGAACCGCCAGGCGGTGGTAAGTTGCCGTACAGCCCCCTTGTATAAGTACTTTAAGAGAGACCATTGTAGGACAGTATATCTTGAGAAGCTAACTACTCTGGAGATAAGAAGGGCTTTTACTGCCCTAAGATTCCATGCCATACCTTCAATGGTTTGCATTGGCCGCTTTTGAGTACCCCTGCCGCCTCTAGAATATGCCAATGTGGTGTGGGTGAGGTAGATGATGTCAAGCATTACAGCCCCCATTCACTCACTTCTCCTCTTTCACTCCCCCCCCCCATACTACTTTGCACTAAAAGGTTTACATTTCAGCAAGCCGTGTTTCTCCAAAGATGAAAGGCTTCCGCCACTTATACATCCTGGGGTCAATCTCATGAGAAAGTTGATGCTATTCTACCCCTTACACGCACACACTAGCATTCACACCTACTCTTCTCATCCCTGGAGTTTTATGGCAGAGAGGGCTGGGAAGGAAGGTAGCCAAATGGTTGGGATGACTTTGAAGTGGAGGGGAACCACACAGGAAAACCTGTGTCACTCTGACATTCAACAGAGCCCCGATCTGACACCGGGCTAGCCTGATCTCCTCAAATCTCAGAAGCTAAGGGTCCTGGACTCCTGGTCAGTATTTGGATGGGAGCACACCAGTGAAGTCCAGGGTTCCTGTGCAAAGTCAGGTAGCGGCAAACTGCCTCTGATCATCCATTGCCTTGAAACCCCCAAGGGACTGCTGAAAGACAGCTATGACTTGATGGCCATTTTTAAAAAAGGTTTTGTGAAGACAGATCCACTTTGCCAGATGTGGTAGCTTTAGTCCTTTAAATGCTGATGCCAGAGACAGCAGAAGGTATTCAAGTATATGAGACAGAAGATTCAATTATTATTATATTTTTTTTAAAAAAGACAATTTGTTGCCCTATAAATACACCCCAAAATGTGTCGCTTCGGGTGGGCTGTCCCTTCGGGTGGGCTCATGCCACAATGCAATTAGGAGTATTTGTGATAAGAACATAAGAAAAGACCTGCTGGAGCAGATCAATAGTCTATGCGTTCCAGCATCCCGTCTCACACAGCAGCCAACCAATTCTTGCTTGCGTATGACCTGGTTTCACATAAATAAATTTCCTGCTCTGTCATTGCATTCGGGACCAGTAGGTCAGTTGTACGAATAAGCCCAGGGAGCTCAGATACTTTTTACAATGCATTTGAAGAAATAATAATGTTTCTGAGCAAGTAATATCTGGTGGGGATAACAACCCCAAATAACACAGCAGAGGAAAGAACGTAGAGGGACTTCAGTAGCTAGTTCATACAGTTTATGTAATTTGTTATTGTTTATTTATTTACATTTAAATTGATATCCTGCACCTCCCCGCCGTAGCAGGCTCATGGCGGCTAACAACATATTAGGAAGGTCAAGAGCAGAAGCACTGAGCTGGAACCTGGATGCGAAAGAGTTATCCTCTGAACATCTGACCAGTTCTGCAACAGATATAGCCCCTGTAAAACCTTCCGCAATCATTCTACTGTTTGCCATGCGACTGCCATTGCTAAGAAACATAACCCCATCTTAGCTCATATTTTGAGTTTTTTTACATTTGGTCCCTCAACTGTAAGTGAAAATCACCATGTGAGATGGACAGGGTCTATTTTTTATACTGGAAATTTTACTGCAATTTTGTGTAATGCCTTGCTTTGTTCTACGCTGATAACCCAATAGGATGGGAAATCGTGGATTTTCAGCCTCATAGATACTATAGTCCGATATTGATACTGAATGTTCTATAAAAGAAATTACCTTTTCTTCAGTGAAGGAGATGTTGAATTTGGCTTTTCTTTGTTTGTTTGTTTTTTCTTTTTGCTGTCAAAACACGGCCAACTTACGGCAACCCCGAGGCGTTCAGAGGTGGTTTGCCATTGCCAGCCTCTGTGTCAAAACCCTGAAATTCCTTGTTGGTCTCCCATCCAAGTACTAGCCAGGGCCAACTGTGCTTAGCTTCTGAAATCTGACAAGACTGAGCTAGGGTACATTTATTTACAAGATTTCTTTTTTACTCCCTGTTTCCATCATACATGATCATCCTCCCCCAATAAGAAATCCATCCCCCCAGGATGGATCCAGGAGGGGGCCCCAGAACTGCTGCCACGATCCTACTGGGGTTAAACAAGGGGTGGCCTTTGCCCCATGTAAGGTGGGTGGGAGCCACAGCTGCCTAAGCCTCAGATGGGGCAGTGAAAGCAACCGCAGAGACCCCAATCATTATCTTCTTCTTCTTCTTCTTTCCCACTTACTTTGGGGGAGTAGGCTGTGGGTAGTCAGCCCCCTCAAGGGCAGGGCCCAAGGCAGCTGCCCCTGTTGCCCTCTAGCTAAGATCACCCCTCCTCTCGTAAGCATCTGGCCAGCCAGAGCTAGAATCAGGATGCCACACTAGATAGACCCACTCTCTGACTAAGGAGGTCTTCTTTTACGTTTGCTGCTTTGCTTTACCAGCAGACATTCAGTGGAACCTTCTGGATTTCATGCGGAGTTCAATACAGTGGACAAGGAACTCCGACCACCACGACCACAGCTTTGCTTTGCATTCATCTACCGTGGTATTGACATGATCCTTCACTATGTGCTCACCTTCTTCTGACTGATCTTCTTAAACTGCGTTCTGTGTTCTCATGAAATGAGATGCAAATAGGAAAAAGTGCCTGATCAATATTTGTGAATTTCTTACTGCCAGTTTTAGCATGGCAAGGTGGTAGCACCCCACTGAAATCCAACTGAGCCAGCATGGTAGCGAGGTCAGAGGGTTTCGTTAGTTGCTGGGAGACCAGGTTGAATCCCCTCCTCTGCCACAGAACCTTGCTAGGTGACCTTAGGCCAGTCACACACGCTAGGGTAACCAAGCATGACAACCAGAGGGAATGAGGATGATGGGGACTTATGGCAGGGCAACAGGGATCCCCAGTGTGATGACGCCATACCCAGTGCGACTGAGAAGTGACAGTATCATGCAAAGGGTGACACTCAAGTGTTTACCAAGAACTCTATGCTTTATGGTTTAACCATAGAGCTTTAGGTGAATGCTAGAGCACCACCTGATGTGATGATGTCACCTCTGGGTTGTGCCAGAAGTTGTGTCATCATGCCAGGGATACCAATTGCCCACTCACCCCATTTCACCCCCCATTTTCCTCTCCCCGGTGAGCTGAGTGGCAGCATTCAGAGGCAGCAAGGAGGTGGGAGGGTCCTCCACCACCAGTGGGCGATTGGCCAGCCTGACACATGTTCAGCCTAACCTTCCTCACAGGGTTGCTGTGGTAAGGATAGAAATGGTGGAAGGGAGGGCCATTTTGTAAGCTAGTTTGGGTTACCACTAGAGAGTAAAGCAGGGTATAAATAAATGAAATACAAATACAATTAAAAAAGAATTAAAAGGTGAAAAATTATTGAGAGGAGAAAGGAAAATCACATGAATTTTGAGCTTGTCACCTGGGCCAATCTACTTTTAACAAAAGGTCCTGTGGAAAAGAATCGTTATTAATTGGTTGCAAAAGATCTCAAATATTTTGTACATTCTCACACTGCTACCTGAGAGATATAGTTTGGCAAGATGCAATTTGGCCCAATAAGTTGGGCACACATACCAATATGATAAGAACATAAGAAGAGCCCTGCTGAATCAGACCAGTGGTCTATCTAGTCCAGCATCCTGTCTCACACAGCAGCCAGCCAGTTCCTCTGGGGCCTTCCCCTGATGTTGCCTCCTTGCTCTGGGATTCAGAGGATTAGTGCCTCTGAATGTGGAGGTTCCTCTCAGTCACCATGGCTAGTAGGCATTGATAGACTTTGCCTCCATAAATCTATCTAATCCCCCTTCAAAACTCTTTATTTCTATAAGATGATGCTTCCTGAAAGATATGCTATATTTTTAATATATGCTACATTTTTATACCTGTTTTTTAAATATCGGGGGTGGGAGGGCCTGTAAGCCACTTTTTCTCTCAGAGGGGAGAAAAGGGGATAGAAACATTTAAATATGAAGAGTGTGCTGTTAAGTCACAACTGTGTCATGGCAACCCCTTCCACAGGGTGTTCCAGGCAAGAGAAGAGCAGAGATGGTTTGCTATTGTCTTTCCCTCTGTAACAGCCTATGCCTTCCTTGGTGGTGTGCCATCCAAGTACTGGGTGTAATGGTGGTACAGTGGTTCAAGTGCAGCAGACTCTAATCTGGTGAACCAGGTTTGGTTCCCCACTCCTCCACATGAGGCCTGCTGGATGACCTTGGGCCTGTCACAGTTCTCTCAGAACCCTGTCAGCCCCACCTACCTCACAAGCATGGTTCCCCCTAAGCTGTGCTAGGGGGTGCTGAGGCACAAAATTTTAACAGGCAGCTCAGGGGGCACTTCTGGGGCTCATAGAATCGGACCCCCTGGCCCAATCTTTTTGAAACATGGAGGGGGTTGAGGAGAGGCACCAGCAGCTATGCTGAAAATTTGGTGCTTCTACCATAAAAAACAGCCCCCTCAGAACCCCAGATACCCCTGAACCATTCTCCATTATATCCTATAGGGCCAATGACTAAATGGTCCCCATAGGCTATAAGGGAGTTGAGAGGGGGATAAATTTTTGCACATCCCTATTATGCTTTTCAGTATGATTTGTAAACTGCCTTGAGTCACAGGGGAAAGTGGGATATAAATATTTGAATAAATAAGTATTGGGCAGATTGATAACATTTAAGCATTTTTCTGTTTGTTAAGTTAGGCGGGGTTCTGACAGTGATTGTTCCACCTCTGTTATACTTGACCTGTAATGCTGGTTGTCACAAAAAAAACCCCAAAGTGGACTGCAAGAGTACCCCCCCCCAACTGCTGGTATGTTTTCTAAGGTTCAGCACAGGGCAACACTCAGTGGCCAGGTTTACCAACATATTGGCAAGGGGTGGATAGAGCTGTTCTCCAGAGTCCATGTCTACCAATATAATGGAAAGGGATGGGTAGACCTATTCTCTGGAGGCCAGGTCTACCAATACAGTGGAAAGGGGTGAGTCCTCCGGAGGACAGGTCTACCAATATAGTGGCCTAGGGTGGGTAAACCCGTTCCCTGGAGGACAGATCTACCCATATAGTGGTAAGGGGTGGGTGAAATTTGACTTGATTCCAAATTCTCTTTTAATGTTTTAACTATTCTTAAAATATAGTTTAAATATAATTTAAAAGAATTTATTCTGAGATTTTTACAAGGTTGTGGAAATAGCCTTCTAAAAACTGATTTATGCAATAGTCAAATATAGACTCGCTCACAACTTTAATGCTACTAGCCTTTTTGCTCACAAGGTAGAATTTCTGTTCACAACATTGTGGAGCTTAAAAGGAACATTGCTCACAAGGTGCCTGTTGTGGGGAGGGGAATGGTAAGGTTATTTTAGGCCACTTTGAGAATAATTAGGGTAGATAAAAATGGGGTATAAAAACTTCTACTGGCCATGGTCGACCCTGCTTATCCCCCACGTTCAGACGAGCTAGGGCTAAGTTGAGCTATCCGGGTTGGTATTTAAATAAACAGGCATAAAAATAAATTCCTAGTCTTATGCTCCGGCTTCCCATTTATTTCCTTGCAGGCATAGTGGTGGAAACTGCATGGAGAGAAGTAACCATTCATCTGGCACAGCCATGGAATTCCTGCTGCTGGGATTCTCTGACCTGCGCCACCTGCGGGGCCTCCTCTTTTCATCTTCCTCACGGTGCTCTTGGCTACTCTGGCAGGAAATCTTCTCATTCTCTTGGCTGTGGCTGCCGAGCATTCACGCCCACCCATGCTCCTCTTCCTCTGCCAGCTCTCCGCCATTGAGCTCTGTTACACCCTTGTCATTGTCCCCAAGACACTGGCCGACCTCGTTTCACCAGGGGGGAGCACCATTTCCTTTGTGGGCTGTGCCACCCAAATGCACTTCTTTGCAACTCTGGGAGGGGCCGAATGCTTCCTCCTGGCCGCCATGTCCTATGATCGCTATGCAGCCATCTGCCGGCCCCTGCACTATGCGGTCATGATGAGCCAGGAGTTCTGCCTTCAGCTGGCCGTGGTCTGCTGCCTCGGTGGCTTCATTGTCTCCCTGGGCCTGACTGTGGCTGTCTTCCGCCTGCCCTTCTGCAGCTCCCACCGCATCAACCACTTCTTCTGCGACATCCCTGCTCTGCTGCACCTGGCCTGCACAAAAAACTACACCAGTGAACTGCCCCTTCTGGCCGCCTGCATCATTGACCTCTTGCTCCCCTTTGTGCTCATCCTCATCTCCTACTCCTACATCGCTGCAGCCGTGATACAGATCCGTGACTCTGCCGGCCGGGGGAAGGCTTTCTCGACCTGCGCCTCACATCTGGCTGTTACCCTCTTGCACTACGGCTGTGCCACTTTTCATGTATGTCCGGCCCAAGTCCAAGTACTCACCAAACCGGGACAAGATGCTGTCTCTGTTCTACACCAACATTACCCCCTTGCTTTACCCTCTGATTTACAGTTTCCGGAACAAAGAAATCAAAGAAGCAGTGAGGAAACTGCTTCAGAAGAAAGTCAAACTGGAACATTTTTAAGTGTAGGTGTGGGCTATGTGAGCGGGCAGCCCAGAAAACATAGGTGGTCTCTTATCAGGGTTACAGTTGCCAGGTCCCCCTGGACACCCATGGGGGATGGAGGGGTAGAATTGCCAAATCCAGGTTGGGAAATTCCTGGAGATTTGGGGATGGAGCCTAGGGAGGACAAGAACCTCAGTGGGCACCATGTTGGAGACCCTTGGCATCTCAGGCACCATACCACCATTTTAGTGAAGGACTAAGTGTCTAATTGTTAGCGCTGTAACATATAGGAAGCATCTCTTAACCATATGCTTTGGTCTGTCCAGTTATTCGGTCTTTGGGGGAGGAAGTAATCACTCATATCAGTTTTATATTAGAGTATTCATTGATCTTTAAAGAATGCTTATGTACTTTTAAACTATTTCCCTGTCTCCTGGAGACTAACTGATGGTCAACAAAAACAGACCCTCCTATGCCCTTACTGTTTCTAAAAGACTTATATTACGGCATTGAAGAGAGAAATGCCCACTTTCAGTTACCCACTGGCTTGATGACCTTCCAACCTTATCAGCATTTGAACATATGGCAAATAGATGACAACGGCGTTTGGACATGTTTTTTAGATATCTGGAAACCTTTCATAGATGCTCACCTGTAGACTTGCCGCCATTGTTGTTATGTTTTGCTATTTTTTAAAATTTCTTTCTGTTTGGAGTCAAATAAATAAAGAGATGCTAATTGCCCACTTCTCACTTTGCCCGCCATTTTCCTCCTGTCACCCAGCTGAGCGGCAGTGATGGTAGAGGCTACAGGGGGCTGGAGATGATCCTCCACCAGCAGGCCATTGGGAACCCTACACAGAACGGATCCCCTGTTTTCAGCGTTCTGCCTCCAGGGGCTCCCTAGCTGCAGTGACCTCTGATGATTGACTCCTACTGGGGGCCTGGGGGATATTCAGAGGGGTGGATGAATGCTTGAAGTCTGCCCCTACCTCCCGCCTCTGATATTCCAAGTTCTTTCCAGAGTCGACCCTGCTTAGTTTCCGCGATCTGATGAGATCAGGCTTGCCCAGTCTCTCCAGGTCAGGGCAGAATATTCAATTGTCTTTGAGGATGCTTATATTTGCCTGTCCCCATGGAGACTAATGGATGATGAACAAAAGTGGACCTTCTAGGCCCTTACTGTTTCTAAAAGACTTCTATTACAGTGCTGAAGAGATAAATGCCCACCTCCAATAATCCACTGGATTGATGACCATATGACCTTATCAGCATTTGCAACGATCTAATGATTTCAAAGGCTTTGTCTGCAGTGGTTTCCTAGAAGCACAATTTAGAATGGAGGCTGCCTCAGCGAGCGTTGAATTGGGAGCAGGGAAAGGGTGAGTCATTAAACGCAGCATTTGTACTCTTCAGCATCAATTGTTCTAAACAAGGCCCTGGAGTTTTCAGGGCCTCATCCCGGATGTTTCCAGAGGAACTTAGCTGAGACAAAGCCACGGAGGACCATGGAGACTTAGCTCTGATCCAAATCTGGCCTTCATTTGCAAGTTGCAGTTTTATATTCAGAGACAAACTTTTTAATTAGATCCAGAAGGATGTCCTAACATACTCCTAATTGTTTTCTGTTGGGGAAGATTCCTTGACAGTAACTATGAAGGCCATTTTCTAGCCATTTTTTTCCCTTCCTGTATTTGATTTCTCAGGAGAAGGAGATTGCTGCTGAAGATGGGAGTTTACCCACCACAGGCGGGCACAGAGAAAACATTGTTGTGTCCCATCAGGTTCTGATCTTGACTCATTGGATACTACCTTGATTTCATCCCTGGCCTCACCAGGGAGGTTTTTGGGTTTTTTAATCAAAATTGGACAACGCTAGTGGCATAACTGGCACCTTCCTAGCTGAATGTCTATATATTTAGGTTCCAGCATAGAAGCTGTTTTATGCTAGTCATTACATCTTGTGCTTGGAATCTCACTCCAGTATGCTGGTACTCAATCTAATTCACAGGGAATAAAATCTCTTTTCTTGTAAGCAGGGCTATTTTTGTAGAAAAAGCCCAGCAGGGACTCATTAGCATATTAGGTTACACCCCCGACAGCAGAAACTCATTAGCATATTAGGCCACACCCCATGTTACCAGAAGTGTGGTCATCCAGCCACACCCACATTTTTCTTCTTATTCTGTTTAACTTGTTTATTGTCGAAACCCAGGGCTTTTTTTGGAGCAGGAACTCCTTTGCATGTTAGGCCACACACCCCTAATGTAGCCAATCCTAATGAGTTTCTGCTGTTGGGTGTGGCCTGTTATGCTAATGAGCTCCTGCTGGGCGTGGCCACCTTGGGAGCCAGCTGGAACTTTGTTCATGCCCAAAAATAGCCCTGCTTGTAAGGAACCTGCAACTTCCGTATCAACTGCACCTGGATGATCATCAGAAGCTGATGGAAATAAAGGGACCCTTCAAATGAAAATCAATGGCACACCAAAAGAGGAGATATTGGAAGACAACAGGGGGACATCAGAAACATTAGAGCAGTGGTTCCATTATGTATGGTCCATTGAGGTCAATCCTGTCATGTAGGATTGCATTGTTATTTATGCATTTAGATCCAGCTTTTAGAAAAATACAAGCATTTAATTTAGACAGACAACCAACTTCAACCACAGTAAAAATCCAAGTTCTGGACTCTTCCTGGACCCACTGGTTCATAGAATTTTGGCCTAAATTCTTACCTTTTGCCTCAGATCAGTAGTCTCACACCCCAGCCTGTGCCCAAACTTTAAGCCAGTTTGGTGTAGTGGTTAAGTGCGTGGACTCTAATCTGGGAGAACCGGGTTTGATTCCCCACTCCTCCACTTGCACCTGCTGGATGACCTTGGGTCAGTCACAAGCTCTGGCACAGCTGTTCTTGAAAAAAGAGCAGTTTCTGACAGAGTTCTCTCAGCCCCACCTACCTCACAGGGTGTCTGTTGTGGGGAAGGGAAGGGAAAGGAGTTTGTAAGCCGCTCTGAGACTCTGAGGGTGTGTTCAGACGGATCTTTTGATCTGCCATAGGAACGACTCCCTTGCGGATCAAAAATGCACGACCAGACAGAAACATCTGCGAAATATTCCGGTCCCATAAGCATCCCGTTCTGCTGCGCCTCCAATCCTGATTTAAAAAGTAGCAGTTTCAATGTAGGGTTTTCGCTTACCCGCGCAACAACTGCAGACTTTCTTCCGTCTGGTCACTCCATTAGCACGCGATGCTCCCGTCGGCTTGGTCTGACGTCAGACCGAGCCGACGGGGCGCGATTTTTAAAAAATTGAAACCCCATGTGCGCTTTAACGAGGAAACGCATTCAGCGATAAGCGCTACGAGGAATGTAATATTCATGCTTATTTCTTTTAGGGACAAGACGTTACCGCGAAGGGAGATGGAGGGGGAAGGACTGTTCTAACTTGCAAAATAGTCCCTCCATTGATCATGATGGCAAGGGGAGGACCGGGACTTTGCTGAAAACCCTCCGCGATCGCCTCAGTTCTCCAAGGAGGCGCAGCCTTGCCTATGCGAATGTACAAAACTTTTTAAAAAAAATCCTCGGTGGATGCCGTGTAGACAAATCACGGTGGGAACAACGCGCGGTGAGGCTATTTCATGGGGGCGTCTGGTCGTGCTAGGCTGGATTAAAAAAATCGGGATAAAATTTTAGGAGGGCTCATGGCGCGATTGACTGGCCGTCTGAACGCAGCCTGAGTGAAGGGCAGGGTATAAATCCAATCTCCTTCTTTCTTCCTTCCTTTAATACCTGAAATAAAGAGGGAGACAGAAGCTCAGCCCAGATCTCAAACACCTGGCAGACATGTTGGATGACATATATAGACCAAATATTTGAAAAGTCTGGAATTCAGTGATGCGATAATTGATTCTCATACTAACTAGGAATATTTATGTATTTATTTCACTTCCTTCATGTATATCCTGCCTTCTTGTCCAGTGGGCACCCAAAGTAGCTTACATTTTTGCCTCTCCTCCCTATTATCTTTCCCACCATGAGGTAGGTCAAGCTGAAATTGTATGACTGGTCCAAGGTCACTCAGAAAGCTTTTAAAACAAAGTTTGAGTCCAGTGCCACCTTTAGGACCAACAAAGTTTTATTCAGAGTATAAGCTTTCATGTGCCAGCACACTTCTTCAATGACCTGAAGGTATGTGAAGGATCCTTGGCGTATACTTTTTGTAAGCTGTGTCATCCTTTGAAGGTTTAAATATTTTGGAGAAATAAAAAATAAATGTAAATGAAAACATGTCTGTATTTGAAGGCCCAGCTTCTCAGCTACTATACTACACAGTTCTGCAAATTAATATACTAGAGTAGGTAAGAGAACATGAGAAACCATGTTGGATCAGGCCAGTGGCCCACCCAGTCCAACACTCTGTGTCACCCAGTGGCCAAAACCCAGGTGCCATCAGGAGGTCCACCAGCAGGGCCAGAACTTCAGAAGCCCTTCCATTGTTGCCCCCCCAAGCACCAAGAATACAGAGCATCCCTTGCCCCAGACAGAGTGTTCCATCTGTACCTTGTGACTAATAGCCATTGATGGGCCTCTGCCCCATATATTTATCCAATCTCTTCTTGAAGCTGTCTGTGCTTGTAGCCACCACCACTTCTTGTGGCACCAATATAGATCTTGCCATGGATGTGATTATATGAATGCCCAAAACAAATAGAGCACAAGGCTTTCAGGTTACTAACCTCCACATGGGACCTGGAGATCTCCCAGGATTACAACTAATCTCAAAACAGAGATTAATTCCCCGGGATACAATGGTTGCTTTGGAGGGATTCTATGGCATTATTCACCACTGAGGTCTCTCCCCTTCCCAAACCCCACCCTCCCCAAGTTACATCCCCAAATTTCCAGGAATTTCCTAATCTGGAGCTGGCAAACCTATAATACAGTTCTTGTAACCAAACCATTTAGATCAGCGATCCCAACCATTTAGACAAGTGATCCCAACATGATGCCTATATTGGTGCCAATGCATTTCCTGGCATTCCACTGTTTCTTTAGAGTTTCTCTTTCCCAAAACAAAGACCCAGTCTTGTCTTCCTTCCATTTCACTGAAGCAGGAATTGCTTCAGAAAGGCCCACTCTAGAGATATGGAGTCTACGGGCAACACTATTCAGAGACAGCTGCATCCTTCATAGGAATATACTTGGCTCAGAACCTCTCAACATTTTGTGATTGGCTGCAACCCAAGGCAGCCATTTTGGGGTCGACTGTATCTCCTATAGGCACCTTTTTGGTGGCACCCACTTTGCAAAAGAAAAGGATCACTCCTCTTTAAAGAGCTATCTCCCTTTTCACTGGGGAGGGATAATTTCTATAAACTAGAAGCAATTTCCCTTTTTGGCTTGAATGGGGATCTTCTCTGATCCTCTTACTCCTTCTGCAACTTTCCCAGTCCACAGTCAGTGCTTAACTGTCTCTTCTTCACCTGTCACTTCCTGTCATTTCTTTCTTTTTAAAAATAAATTAAAAAAAAAACAGGGACAGGGCTTTTTGGCCCTGGCCCCTACTTGGTGGAATGAGCTCCCATATGAGATCAGAGCCCTGTGGGACCTTTTGTGGTTCCACAGGGCCTGCAAGGCAGAGCTCTTCCACCAGGCTTTTAGTTTTTTAATATATATATATATATATATCTTTATTCAACCCAATAAATTACAAAATTCATATACCAAACATAAGATAACAAATCTAAATATACAAATATAGTGCAGAAAGGAAATACTCAATATAACTAGTTTTCTATCTCTCCCAAGGCCATCACAACTTGTCTTTGTGGGAAGGGAAATATCTCAGGCAAGTCAATTTAATAACATCAATTTAGTCCAATCCTTCTCTCCCAAGGCCATCCCAACTTATTTTTTGTGGGTAGGGAAATTTCTCAGACAAGTCAGCCTATTAACATCAATTTAGGCCGAGGACAGACTGGCAATTTGCCGCGGGATGGGACCCGGGCTGACAACGACTCAATATCGGATTAAATGGAATGTTCACACAGGCACATCTGCCTGGCGTCCCCCACCCGTAGCCTACCGGTGCTCTCGCGCTTCACTGCCGGATTAAAAAAACACCTGATAAAAGCCTTCGCAAATCTTGAAAGCCTGCGTTTGTCGCACGTTTCTCCGCTTCCGGGGAGTCTGAACGCGCAGCCGAAAAGCCGGGAGCAACCCGCGTTGGGCATGAGGCAGCAGCGGTGTGATTGGCTGCGCTCCGCTCCACTGCCCAATGCGGTGCTGGCGTTGCAGGGCAAAAAAAAAAATCGCCAAAATGCGCTTATGCGCATGAGCACATGAGCGCTCAAGCGCTCATGCACACATACGCCCACAGCCGAAATAATGGGGAAACAGCGAATATAGCGCGCCTCCGGCGTGGCAGTCTTAACGCTCCTGCGTGCCTCCGTCCAGTATCTTCTGGCAGAGGCCCCCGCTGTGTGGACGGGAAAACCCGGTATAGTTTACTCCGGGTTTTTTTTGCCGCGACTCGATACCGGGGCAAATTGCCAGTCTGTCCTGGGCCTTAGTCCAGTCTGATAACCATCTTGTCTGGTCGTGTCGAGATACAAAACTTAAAAGGGAAACCACACAGCCTCAAAATAAGTACAATAAGAGCATGATTCTATATTTTGCATTTTCGTGGCCACTTTTTCTAAATGGCACAAATTGCAAATTTTTTTGTACCAGTGGTCCCTATGCAGTGGTATAGAATTCTTCCATTTGGGGGCAATTACAAATTTTGCAGCATTACATAACAATGCCACTAGCTCTTTTTTCTCTGTTGAGATTTCCCTATCTAGACACAAATTTAAAAGTAAAATTTCCACCTTGAATGGTATATTATATGAGACAATCTCACTGATTTAGGCATCTACCATCAGCCAGAATTGCTTTACAAATGTACATGCCCACCAGCAATGCCAATAGGTGCCTATCTCACTATGACCACTTCAACGTACCAGGAAGGAAGATGGATGTAGATGATGCAGTCTCTGAGGTGTCAAATACCATCTAGACATACATTTAAAGGTTACAGCTCTGATTGGTAAAGTTTTTGATCTCAGAGTATTAGAGCTCCAGATTGACTCCCACAGACATGTCGTGAGAGAGCCCTGGAGATCTAGATTCCATTTATGAATGTACATGGGTTCTCTGCTCTTTTTAGTGGTCAATAAAGATTTTATAGACAATAGAAATTAAATCCTGTCATTTCTTAACTGACTGTCTCCACAGAATTTCATTTGAACAGCCTGTCACCCAAAGCTTCTCAGACTCTGCTAGGCATTAACCCTTGACAGTCTATCACCGATGGTCTGACCTTGCTGTCCCAACCCATGTCAAGCTCCAATAGTACAGTTTCAAAACAGTGAGATAATCACACCTTTGGAGGTAGGTCCTGTAATTAACCTAAGAAAAGCCCAGAGGTCAGCAATGATAGCTTAATGTTCATCCTGGAAGTTTTCTGGAAGATCTTAACCCAGAAGTTACATTGGATGCCCATCACCTATGATACCACTTGCTTGGCACCTCAAATCTGCTCCAATATCTGTTAGATGGGATTTTATGGACAGATCATATTTTATTTGGTATTAGTTGCTACCAACACATCACTTCAAATGTATATGCTCTTTATTTTTTTTTCTGTCTTAATATCATTTTGGGTAAAATAGGTTTTGTAGTGCTTCAAAGCCCTGACCTGGATAGCCCAGGATAGCCCTGTTTCATCAGATCACGGAAGCTAAGCAGGGCTGGCCATGGTTAGAACTTGGATGGGAGACCACCAAGTAAATCCAGGATTATCAGTGGCAGATTAGCCATTATTAAGCAGACTAAGCACCTATGATACCACTTGCTTGGCACCTCAAATCTGCTCCAATATCTGTTAGATGGGATTTTATGGACAGATCATATTTTATTTGGTATTAGTTGCTACCAACACATAACTTCAAATGTATATGCCCTTTATTTTTTTTTCTGTCTTAATATCATTTTGGGTAAAATAGGTTTTGTAGTGTTTCAAAGCCCTGACCTGGATAGCCCAGGATAGACCTGTCTCATCAGGTCACAGAAGCTAAGCAGGGCTGGCCATGGTTAGAACTTGGATGGGAGACCACCAAGTAAATCCAGGATTATCAGTGGCAGATTAGCCATTATTAAGCAGACTAAGCAGGTGCTTAGGGCACCAGTGCCAAAGGGGGCACCACAAAGTTGGGAAAGGGGTGAAAAGGGAAAAAAACAAACAAATGAAGATTTGTAAAAAAAAAAAAAAATGATTAAACTAGTGCAAATTGATCATGGTGCACCCTAGGGTTATCTTCTATTTTTTGTTGGCGAGGTGCAGTGTCATAGGCTATGTTTAAAAGTAAAATGCATGTGTCTAAAAGTAAAACGATGGAGCCATATTCAGTTGTCATGACAGTCATTTCAATGACCCTCTCTGCCCCTTTTTAATTTCAGCCCCATGTAAACGTCAAAAATGAAGCGTGTTCAGTTGAGTGGTGTGCAAAAGAGAAACCGTGCAAAAGAGAATGAGCAAAAGAATCTGTCTGTTGTAGCCAAGATGGGAAAGCTGACAGATTTCTTCTTACAAACTGCAGAGAAAGATGATCCAGATCAAAACCAGTGTCAGTCTTCAGAGACAGGAAGTGAATCAAATCTATCCCCTTCATCAGAAACAGTCTAAAGTTTCATTCCAAAAATTCAGCATGAACACAAA